>CM034539.1:29670734-29693406 GCA_020002185.1 Paraescarpia echinospica | reverse complement strand
GTAGATGTGGCACTGGAAGATTACATGAAGATGATACCCTACACCCTAGCCAGCTTCATGGAAATAGCTATCCCACAGATAATGGAGCTCATAGACTTATGCCTAAGCACCATAAGTTTCATATATGATGGTGTTTACTATCAACAGACACATGGGGTCAGCCATGGGGTTACCCATATCCCCCTAGTAGCTAACTGCTACATGGAATACTTTGAGAAACTAGCTATCTCTACGGCACCTCAACCCCATCGCTGTGACTATGCTACGTGGATGACATGTTCACTGTGCTCCAATGGACCATGAATATGACGTGGAAGAGTTCACTGAACATATCAACAACATCGAACCAGAAAAATACAGTGAACTCCTTTTCCTGGACCTATGCATGCACATTCAGAATGACAAATCCACCAAGTTAACCGTATATATATAATATAGGAAGCCTACACATACTGATTAATACCTCAACTTCAAATCTCACCACCCCCTAACTCGCAAGAGGTCAGTCATACGCACCCTCACCAACAGGGCAAGGCAATACATCACCACAGCTGAAGACTGAAAAGCAGAACTTGCATATGTCCACAATGCCTTGAAAGCCAATGACCTGCCAGAGTGGGCGCTTGAAGTCCCGCCACCTCATGAAAACAGACCACCTACTAACAACAACAGTGCAAAAACAATTAACTTGAATCAGCCCATGTTGGGACTACCATACGTAGCAGGGCTATCAGAACAACTTGGACGAGTTTACAAGTCACACAATGTGCATTTGTACCATAAACCCGCCAACACCCTCCGTTCAGTGGTAGTGCACCTCAAGGACAAAACCCCCAAAGAACACCAGTGTGGAACTATCTACCACATTATCAGTGACAACAACAGCAGCCACATTTACATCGGTGAAACAACAAGACCACTCAGCCAGATGTTTAAAGAACACACAAACCTGGATAAGCCTATATGAGTAGGAAACCATTGTCTGGCCACAGGACACTCAGTATCCTTGGACAACATCAAGGTCTTGGCCAGAAAACAGAACTGGCACAAGAGAAAAGTAAAGGAGGCCATCTACATCAAACAGAGGACCCCTACAATGAACCGAGATCAGGGATACCACCTGCCCGCCATCTACAACCAGATCATTCCACCAGAATCTGAGCCACCGAAATCAAGATCCGCTGTAGACGGATCGAAACGTTGCAAATTTCAACTACAGTGTATAGCTCCAATGCAAGTTTAATTCTTCCTATTAAAGGTTCGGAGTGTGTTATCATTCTTTCCCTGAAAGTCCATACCCTGATTTATACTTTTCCCTCACGGTTCTTGCACTGCTGTCACCACGCCCCGTAATCTTTTGCCTTTGTTCTCCTCTCCCAAAGCCTCCAAATCTGTTTACAATGATTGATAAAACTCCACGGTTATAACAAGTTGCTATATGTACACTGCCTGCCAAATTGCATTTTGTTAGCCTGAAACATGGTTCACTATTTGAATGTTGCATCTGCATATGTGTGGCTAACATAGAATGATGAACTAATCATATGAAGAAGAAGTATATATACCAAAGTGTTGCAGTCACATACGCTCGTGTTGTGCAGGAGCTGTATGATGTGTCAGCCTATGCCACGTCAGAGGAGTATGACTTGGAGGGTCTGTCAGAAGCCCTCGTCAAACAGGGCCTCTACAGCATGGTTAAAATGCCTACTGGTGAGTGAATCTCTGCCAGACTCACCTTATTTGTTACCAAGGATGTTATTTACAAATAGAGCTGGGGTCGATTACAATTGTAATTGATTGTAATTGATTACACACAGTTGTAATCATAATCAAATTGTTTTCTAAGGCAGTGTATTCGTAATTGTGTACTGTAATTGTGTAATCATACTTGATTACACCTAATATATTTTTTCAAACAGTGATTAAACATGTCATAATACTTTTGATTCCAGTATATATATATATATATATTTGTACATACATATAATATATATATATATATATAGTATATATATATATATATTTGTACATACATATACTATATATATATATATAGTATATATATACATACATACAACAATTCATGAATTGAAACCATTTGTAAGTCAATAATCACAGAAACTCTGGTGCACTGGTCAGTGATCCCAGCACATGGGCCATGGCTAATTGCAATTTACTTTTATTGGTATCTCACTGCTCACTGGCCAGTCACTGCTAGTGTTTGCACAGATCCTTCTGAAGGATTAAATCCTTTGGTTTTATTCACAGTTTGTCAGAAGAGTCTTCATATGCCTGGTTCAGATCTGGCCTGGTCATACCTGGACCATGGGTTCAGATCTGGCCTGGTCATACCTGGACCATCGGTTCAGATCTGGCCTGGTCATACCTGGACCATGGCTAACTGCAATTTACTTTTATTGGTTTCTCACTGCTAGTGTTTGCATAGAATCATACAAATCCTTCTAAAGGATTAAATCTTTTGGTTGTATTCAGTCATGCCTGCAGCCTACCCTTTGAAATACAGTTGTGAATTGCCTACAGTTGGTCATCTTTGTAAGAAGAGTTGATATGCCTTGCCAAAAAAAGTAGTCATAATAGGAGAACTGTAATCGTAATCATAATCATAATCGTAATCAATTTTTTCCAAGTGTGTAATCGTAATCGACTTTTCCCAAGGCAGTGTAATCATAATCATGAGTGTGTAATCGACTCTAGCTCTGTTTACAAACCAATTTAGAAAATATATAAAAGGTAGAATAATGGCTGCTCTTAAGTGTGAACCCTGCATGTGTGAATCACATACTTTTGTTATGGTCAATTAAATGATTTACTTTGATTGATAATGTAAATAGTTGTATGCTGTAGTGTATATATAATTATATATATATATATAGAGAGAGAGAGAGATGTGTTAATTCTGCCCTTTTAACATAATTTTGACTGCTCAGTCAAAATAATTTATTAGTTTTTTATGATTTCATCAATACTAAATAAAAATAAAAATATTTGTACAACCGACCTTCACACTGTAGTGAATATTAGAGAGATTCATTTGCAAAGTGAGTCTGAAATTAAATGAGCAAAAAAGTTTGTTTGAACAAGAACCTTTGAATGGAATACATCTGAGGATTTTTAGTATCTTAAACTTAAAGACAACTTGGGCTGTTGCAGATGTCGAAGACGCCATGTGTGCAGAGGCAAACTACAGACTCGATGACGAACCACGGGAAATATTTTTCTTCAGGTGATCATAAAGCATTGATTTTCATATTGTTTTACAATACAGCACAACGTTGATTCTGATGTTTAATGTAGGGTTTACATGGTGCAATTAGTATACCATGATGGGGGCCGTAACTTTAAAAATTTCAATAGATGATATATACATTTAGGTTGTCCTGTATGGAAAATGTCTGAGTTTCGTTTAAATGAGTGATATTTTTACTTATTTCATAGTCAGTTTCCATTTTCCACGTTTCGGCTGCTTTCAGCAGTCTTCCTCAGATAAAATCTTAC
Organism: Paraescarpia echinospica; assembly: GCA_020002185.1. Taxonomy (NCBI): domain Eukaryota; kingdom Metazoa; phylum Annelida; class Polychaeta; order Sabellida; family Siboglinidae; genus Paraescarpia; species Paraescarpia echinospica. The sequence goes on along the minus strand of CM034539.1, from coordinate 29,689,890 downwards.
CACTAGATGGCGACATGGTATACCTGTGGAGACATAGTCACTCTGGTGTGTGCCCCCCACAGGACTACTGTGTCGCCATCTAGCGGTAGTCGTCTGAAGAAGACTGCTGAAAGCAGCCGAAACGTCATGAAAAACAGGTAAAGTAATTGTGAAATAAGTAAAATATCACTCATAAGATGTGCCTCTTTACTCATATGTCTGGGTTTCGTTGTTCAGATTAGTTCATACTTAATACAATGTTTTTAACATAATAAGTATTTTATATATCTCTGTGATATTTGTTATGAGATTTAGTCTTATTGTATCGGGTAATGAGTCTTAATTATTACTAGCATAATGATGTTGACACTGTCCTATGATTGGTGAAACAGCAAAATTTCTGTTTTCAGAGAAGGTTGCACAGTGTTTTGGAACATGCCTGTTGAAGAGGTATGTACAAACTGTAGGTCCATCTCACTATCTCTGAAGCTTTGTAAATACTTATTCCCATTCTTAGTGTTGCTAAATATCATAAAAATTGATCGAGCAGTTTTGCTGTGTACATAGATTTGGTCACAACTTACTGTAACATAGCATCCACAATGTTAGAATAGATTTGGTCACAACTTACTGTAACATAGCATCCACAATGTTAGAATAGATTTGGTCACAACTTACTGTAACATAGCATCCACAATGTTAGAATAGATTTGGTCACAACTTACTGTAACATAGCATCCACAATGTTAGAATAGATTTGGTCACAACTTACTGTAACATAGCATCCACAATGTTAGAATAGATTTGGTCACAACTTACTGTAACATAGCATCCACAATGTTAGAATAGATTTGGTCACAACTTACTGTAACATAGCATCCACAATGTTAGAATAGATTTGGTCACAACTTACTGTAACATAGCATCCACAATGTTAGAATAGATTTGGTCACAACTTACTGTAACATAGCATCCACAATGTTAGAATAGATTTGGTCACAACTTACTGTAACATAGCATCCACAATGTTAGAATAGATTTGGTCACAACTTACTGTAACATAGCATCCACAATGTTAGAATAGATTTGGTCACAACTTACTGTAACATAGCATCCACAATGTTAGAATAGATTTGGTCACAACTTACTGTAACATAGCATCCACAATGTTAGAATAGATTTGGTCACAACTTACTGTAACATAGCATCCACAATGTTAGAATAGATTTGGTCACAACTTACTGTAACGTAGCATCCACAATGTTAGAATAGATTTGGTCACAACTTACTGTAACGTAGCATCCACAATGTTAGAATAGATTTGGTCACAACTTACTGTAACGTAGCATCCACAATGTTAGAATAGATTTGGTCACAACTTACTGTAACGTAGCATCCACAATGTTAGAATAGATTTGGTCACAACTTACTGTAACGTAGCATCCACAATGTTAGAATAGATTTGGTCACAACTTACTGTAACGTAGCATCCACAATGTTAGAATAGATTTGGTCACAACTTACTGTAACGTAGCATCCACAATGTTAGAATAGATTTGGTCACAACTTACTGTAACGTAGCATCCACAATGTTAGAATAGATTTGGTCACAACTTACTGTAACATAGCATCCACAATGTTAGAATAGATTTGGTCACAACTTACTGTAACATAGCATCCACAATGTTAGAATAGATTTGGTCACAACTTACTGTAACATAGCATCCACAATGTTAGAATAGATTTGGTCACAACTTACTGTAACATAGCATCCACATTGTTAGAATAGATTTGGTCACAACTTACTGTAACATAGCATCCACAATGTTAGAATTATAAGGTACTCTTGTCACGTTAATGTCAGTCCTGTCTCAATTTGGGTCGTAAAAGAACCACTAAGGACGACAAGCACCCTGGCATTGACCGGCCTCAGTGCCAGCATAGAAAGGTCGGGTTGCCGATGGTGTTCTGAAAAAGGCTGACTAATTGAATGAGACCTCAAAATACCTTAACATTGTAACCATAATATATATATATATATATATTAGTTAGTTAATAGAATGTTGCAGATTGCTGGAAACAACTGAAATGAAATAAAATTTTAGCATTTTTATATGTTTAATTTTAATACTCACTTTTTAGTAGCTATATTAATAATTGTGTGATTGATCATCTCAGAACATCGATGTCCGATATCAGATTAAATTACTTCTATCTGGCCTCAGCCCTCCACCCCTCGCCTCAGACGAAAGTGTGTAAACATTGATATTGTGATATCAACATATTAACAGTATCGGTCCGAAGCATAAAATATCGATGGCCGACGTTAGACAAAACTGCCTCTGAATCCCCAACCCAAACGAAAGTAATTTCGACATCGGCATTCTGAGGTGATCCCTAAGTCTTAGCATTTCATTGTCAACACCCTTGAACAGAGTTGTACCCTGGATATGAGTGTAAAAATTAAGTACATTGTTATTAACTAGAACTAACTTTGTGCTAATAATCGCCAGCCCAGACCAATTCCTTGCAACGGAACAGACAGTGTTGCTTTAATAAAGTTTGTTGTGTCACCAGAGGGAGGCTGTGCTGAGGTTTATCCAGCCACATCAGTGTGACTCGTACGACAGCAGTCTGGTACAGCTAGAGTTTGAACACATGGACTTCACCTACACTGAGTAAGTATTGATACATTAGCTTGTACCAAGCCTTAACCATTTCAGTACTACAGTCCTGATCAGCTGTGACCACTGAATACTGCATTCCCAGTGAATATGCAAGATAATGGACTACCTCACTTCCAGTCAAGATTTGAGCAACAAAAATGCATTTTATGAGTAGAAATGATATATATTTTCGGAAAGTATGATAATCAGCGAATAAAATGAGCCATATCAGTTTACATTCTGTCGTCATGGTAACCAACAATCCAAGATGGCCGCCAAGATTTAAAAAAAATTTCAGTTGCTGAACTCAGTTGTATACTAAGTTCGCCGACATTGTTATTATGTCGATCGTCAACATCCAACAAAGATTCTTCAATAAAGCTATTAAATAATCTGTCCAAAACATACGGTGGTAAATCTCTAGTTGAAGTAATGCGGTCCACCATTGTGACTGCCGCAGATTTTGATAATCCATCATTAAAAACCGTGAAAATCACTGTAAACTACTATTGAGCAATAATAAACAATGACCACTGCTGAATAGCTAATTTATTTGCCTTGACAACCGTACACAACAAGTGGCTCCACATAGTGGATTGTTATGAATAAAAACGATTTGAATAGCAGACATCATCAATGCCGGAAAACCGACCTGTCGTACTGAAACGTCACAGACAGTGCGGCCAGAAAACCGGCCTGTCGTACTGAAATGATTAAGCCACCTGCTTGGCCTTTCTTGGTGCACTAGCATCATTTAGAACAAACATAGAAAAAGAGCCTTGTAGGGGTATGTTGGGGGATTTTTAAACAGGTGACATTGTCAAACTAGGTGGTCTGGGGGGGGCGTGTTCTACCTGATTCTTTTCCAAAGCTTGATGTCATTCTGTGCTTTCTGGGGCAATATACAAGTATATATTAATTGGTCTTTTCAGGATATAAAAAAGAGCTGTTAGCAGTTTCTTTTTTAAGACTTAGTGGACTTCAATGGCATGTAAAAAAAAATTTCCCTGATCCCAACAGTTAAATCAATACTAGACGTCACTCAGGCCACACTAGAGTGATTTATTTTCCCCACGTTATATGTTGACAAACAAACCTGCAGACACTCGTACATAACGCTGTACATTCTGTGTGACTTTGCAAACGTATGCGACCAACTCTCAGTCATATCCACAAGATGGGTTATAAGATTCAAAATCATTTTAATTTACCATTCTTTCATACAGACACCCAACTCGGCTGGCAGGGGAGGAAATCCAGTTGGAGCGTCGAGAAAACGGGACATACGGAGAGAGACAGCTGGAGAAATATGCTTTCTCCAATGGTCTTGCACTCTCAGGTTGGTTATACCGACTTCAAACCAAACTAAGCATCAAACTCTTCCTCCAAATAAAATGTCCAAGTAATAACCAGTCACAGATCCCTCCACTAAACAAAACCCCATTAAAACTATCACCCATTTGCATTCCTATTTTGTCTGTCAAGATACCTGTTCCAAAATTTAACATAGTTTTTTTCTACCGAGCTTTGTAGCACAGAAGAAGAGTAAAAACAAATTAGGGAAGAATTCAGTGAAATAAAACAATATCTCATGTATTTAGATGTGTGTGGCAGAGTTCCTTGGGTGGTTTAGATAAATAAATTTTCCCAAGATCTTTTGATGTTTGACAATGACTACACCACACTAGCTAAAAGGCCCACTTGGCCCACTATGGCCCACTTCTGCATACTCTATCCAATTAAATCATACCTCAAATGTATGTATTAAATGGCTAATCAAATCCACTCGGCCAACAAAGTATACTCCAGAAATCCTAATATCTTGGAATGCTTTATTCTACTGAAAAAATTGCTGGATGTCTTGGATTTAAACCGACACTGTCTGTTCTTCATTTCTTGATATCATCTTCTTAACACTAGAATATTCTGCTTGTGTGTGTTTATTGTCTAATGTTATTTCATTTTAGTGAAACTTGCTATTTGGGAGGCCTCCATGGCAAGGTTCGTAGACTCGGTCGAATATGTCTTGGAGGTATGTTATTCTAGTATGTCATTCTATAGAGACAACTTCTTTTGTATATCGAACAACGTTTGTCTAAATATGCCTAGCAAGATGTTACAAAATAGGATAGCGAAGGTATGGTTTATGTAACATTTTGCTAAAATATGGAAAGGGAAAATATGTAAACCAGTGTAGCCAAATATAGCATTAGATTACAACATTTGTTCAATTCCGTCAAGCTTTGCCTCGCCAACTTTGTCTACATAAGTAGTATATGTGCATTAGAGTACTGGTGTGGCGTGACATCAGCTAAATCAATCTTTCCTGTAGGAACAACTTTGCTTTGTTTTTGTCAAAAAGAAAAACTTTTAGGGCCAGAATTTCAATAAAATGGTGGAATTTTCAAATGGTCCACGTATTCGGCAACCATGTTTGATGGCTTGATGGACCTCGTTGCTAGGCAACAGGTCACATTCTGGATGGGTCAATTAGCTCACAAGAAACATGTATTCTTAGTATTTTGAACAGTTCACTTAATCAGTCCACTGATGAAGCCAAAGTGAGTCAGACAAAATATTTGGAAAGACTACATATAGCCTAATTACCATAATTAATTTATAAACCACACTTTTATTAGTATATAATGTTGTTAACTATGTTGTTTTGAAATTTATCCTGACCCCTTGTTCTCTTTCATTGGTCAGGATCTGAAAGCTGGACGGAAAGTAAGGATATCCAGAGCCAGAGTGCTGCAGAAAACTGGGGAACTTTTCAATCTGCGGTAAATAAAGATGTGGCATCAGCTAGTTGATTGTGTGTTTGCTGCACAACTTCACACACATGTACTTTTCCAATTTTATTTTTGTTTGTGAAAATGCCCTCGTAAAACTTGTTCCTCAAATGACCATTGTCAATCAAGCTCATAAATCTTCAAAGCTATAGCGTTTAAGTTATATAAAATAAATTAAATAGCTTATCCAATAACTTAATTCAAACTGAATGATGCTTTTGCACAATCTAACATGCCATCGTGAATACTAGATACCTGGTAGGTTTGATTTACAGTAGAACTTTTCTACAATGAGATGGGTGAAAAATGTAATTGTGGGGGGCAGCTTTAATAAAATAGTATAGCATTGGTTTTTATATGACAGTCTTATGGAGCGCAGTAGTGCAGTGACTATAGCTTTGAACTCTTGACCGAGAGAACCCAGGTTCGAATCCTGTGCTGCGGTGTCGAACCTTGGGCAAGTTTGTTCATTCTACGTTGCTCCATTTCACTCTCCTGTATGAATGAGTACCTCGCTATAGACAGTGGTGAATACTTGTGTGCGAATATAGTGCATTAATTACAGCATGGCTGGATACTTCCCAGAAAAGTCGAGATGGTGTTCAATTGAACAGGTCTGCCAGGGAGTAAAGGATAAAAAGCACTTTGAGCAGTCCTGATGACTGGATAGTGCACGATTTAGGAACTTACCTATTTTTACTTTTTGTGTTATAGGCATCTGGTCAACCTGAGTTCTGACCTGCTGGACACACCGGACTTCTACTGGGACCGAGAGACATTGGAGCCTCTGTACACTCGCACCTGTAACCACCTCACTATAGCCCGGAGGACAAAGGTAGGAACTGGCATCCTTAGGTGTAGTGTGTGATAGGGGGTGGGGAACTGGAATCATGTTTATTCAGCAGATACCAAATACATATAACATCATTTTCATAAACAATTAATATAAATAATAATAAAATACCAAATTTATATAGCTCCATAATCACATAGTGCTCTAAAATTTATTTCACCAATACAGTAATAATTCACTAAACATGGTTTTGCGACATCATGCCGCTCTCTTACCACCAGTTTGCCAAACGACAAATACGTGACTTTGTCCTCTTCCCTTACCTTCATCACTTTTAGTAGCAGTTCTTTCCGCCTCACCATGACCCTCTGCAAATAATCCTCGTTGACATACCGTAAATTCTGTATTTGTAGCCGCGGCTTTAATTGCAATAGTGTGTAGCCAAAATGATAACAATGACGGCAAAGTCGGGGTGCGGCTTTAATTAGGGGTGCGGCTACAAATACAGAATTTACGGTAGATGCCATGAGGCTGTTTCTTCTTTGCCGCCTGCAGTACCAGCTCCTGGTCCTTGAGCAACTCGAACTTGACCACGATGGTCCGGACTCTCGTTCCTGATGTGTTAGTAACTTGAAACAGTTGTAGCAAACATGCGTTGTGTTGTAAAAACCTGTTTAATGGGGTCATCAGACCCTCAGTAATTCCAGGTTGATGTAAAAGTTTACTTTTCGATACCACCTGATAGGTTGGAGTATAAAACACATTTTTGGTCCGAGTGTACAAAGATCAGTGGGCCATGGGGGGACACTTTTAAGCACAAATCTTCAAACTGTCCCAATTTCTGAACTGTTACATCCTACATCAACATATTATGTCTCAGTAGATTCCAAATGAGGAGTAACAACTTTTATATCCGATGCAATTTTTGCTTACAGCAACTAAATTGATGTTATTTGTAAAAAACATAAAATCATGTAATTTTCATGATAATTTCCTCACTACTTCCACCCATAGCCAACTAACCGTGGCCTACACACGACCTAGCCTAGATTAAATTGCAAAACAAACCCAGAACTTTTGCCGAAGCAAATATAATTGATAATATATGGGAGAAAGTAATTTTGCATGTTGATTGCTACCATGTCAGAGCAATATTAACACTATGCCACCTGGCAGATTATTTGTCAAATGGTTCTAATTTATGAACATATAAACTTGACATGAAAGTTAACCCAGGGCTGATTCTCCACTAGTTCAGATTTACGACAGGTAAAATACTTTTGGGAAACTGTCTTCTTTGTATATGTTTATGTAGCGTCATCAGGAGGATGGGTATTTTTGCCAGTATAGTCAATAGAGTTAATGAGTCCAACTCAAAGACCAGTGGTGCCCCCAATTGGAGTAGTGCTAAACCCTTCTAGAATGGTGCGGCATAAGGGATCATCTCAGAACGTAGATGTCCGATATCATATGAAGTTACTTTCAACTGGCCTTAAACCCCTCCGCTATGATGATACCAGTACATTAACAGTATCGGTCAGAAGCTTAAAATATCGATGTCCAATGCCTCAGACCTAGTAGTAGTGTTTAAGTTATATTTTTAGTCCGAATGTCCAAGGGACTATTGCCATCACTCTGCGTCCGCCGTCCGAGATCTGCCATTAGCTTCCGTATCTCAAAAACCGTTCAACAACTTTTTCTCTAATTTTGCATAGACATATCTTAAGGCACTGCCACTATGCACGAGAAATCTGTATTTGATTGAATCATTCTAAGGGCTCCCTAGGGCTTCCAAGGACCCCAAAACTGGTAAAAATGTAACAATAATAATTCACTAAACACGGTTTGCGACATCAGACAAACAGACAGACACCCAGCCTTGCCATGACCCTCTGCGAATAGTCCTCGTTGACATAGATGCCATGAGGCCGTTTCTTCATCGCCGCCTGCAGTACCAGCTCCTGGTCCTTGAACAACTCGAACTTGACCACGATGGTCCGGACTCTCGTCCCTGATGTGTTAGTAACTTGAAACAGTTGTAACAAACATGCGGGATGTTGTGAAAACCTGTTTAGTGGGGTCACCAGACCCTCAGTAATTCCAGGTTGATGTAAAAGTTTACTTTTCGATACCACCTGATAGGTTGGAGTATAAAACACTTTTTTGGTCCGAGTGTACAAAGATCATCCTCCTTGGGGGCCATGGGGGGACACTTTTAAGCACAAATCTTCAAACGGTCCACTAGTTCAGATTTACGACTGGTAAAAAACTTTGGGAAACTGTCTTCTTTGTATGAGTTTATGTAGCGTCATCAGGAGGGTGGGTATTTTTGCCAGTATAGTCAATAGAGTCAATGAGTCCAACTCAAAGACCAGTGGTGTCCCCAATTGGAGTAGTGCTAAACCCTTCTAGAATGGTGTGGCCTAAGGGATCATCTCAGAATGTCGATATCAGATGAAGTTACTTTCAACTGGCCTTAAGCCCCTCCACTATGATGATACCAGTACATTAACAGTATCGGTCAGAAACGTAAAATATTGATGTCCGATGCCAGATGAAACTGCCTCAGACCCCCCCAAACAAAAGTAATTTAATCTGATATTGGATATCAACATTCTGATATGATCTATAATACGTCAATAAAATATAGGTGTATGTTCAACAAGGGTTTTCTAGTAATCCACCAGCATGATATTCTTGATTTGACTGTAGTTGCAAATGGCTAGTTTGTATTACCTCATAGGTGCATAAGCCAGAAACCTGACTTTTGTATCCCTTTAACGAACTGCATCAGCTTCCCCTGGTTTGCAGGTGATAAACCAGAAGCTGGCCCACTGCTGTGATCTGATGGATCTACTTCGGGATCATCTCAACGACAAACACAGCTCAAGACTTGAATGGATCATCATCATTCTCATTCTCGTCGAGGTGAGACAATTGTTTTATTGCAGCAGTTAGGGATCATCTCAGAACATCTGTATCCGATATCAGACTAAATTACTTTCATCAAACCTCAGACCCCCCAACACGCCCTTAACCAGAAGTAATTTTTTCCCAGTCTTGAATTAATCAAAACGTACCTTTTAGTGCACGAATGGAGGCCAGTCACATCAATCATTTATGTATTTATTGGTCAGTTTATTTTTTTCAATGACAAACCAGAGTCATTTGAGCCATTTATTTAATTAATACTGATCCATTTGATTTGTTTCACTGTCAGTTGTGCCAATGATAGTCATTGATGTGGGCCCATAGACTGGGAACTATTAAGTTGTAATGGCCAGTCTTGACCAGTCATCTGCCAGTCTTGAAGACGGGCAGATGGGTCTCTGGCTAAGCCCCTGCCCACTACCCTACCCCCAGATGAAAGCTTGTAAACAATGATATGATGATATCAATACATTAACAGCATTGATTCGAAGCGTAAAGACTGATGTAATCAGAGGCACCCCTTGCTCACGGGGATGGATGTTGGTCATTGGCGAGACTGTTTTCTTCTGTTGCAGGTGGTATTTGAAGTGATCAGAATGGTGGAGAAGTACACTGTTTCATAACAACATCATTAGTGACTCGCTGGGAAATATTGACTCAAGTTTGACTTACATCAGATTTAAACAATCTACCCACTCTGGGACAAGTTATTTCTCTTAGGTGAAACTACAGTGTTGCACCTCATTGACAGTTTACAGTTACAAGAATATTATGTCATTGTATTTAGTAATTATGCCTAGCATCAGGTTTTTTAAATAGTGATTCTTGATTCCTTTTAGCAAAAGTGGTTATGAGACTGTATTAATGTCTGGTAATCAAAGAAATATGAAACAGTAATGTACAGAGGTATAAATGACACCTTATGACATGGTAAAGAGATGGTGTATTTCAGACTTTTCAGTGTATATTTTTGATAATAAAATGAATGTCCTAGTAAGAAATTAATCTTACGTTTGGTATGTAAAACACACCCCTCAAACTGCTAGTCACCACTTGGAAATTGCTAATGCTCTGATAATCTGATAATCCAGTTTAACATCAAACAAGTTGCAAATTGAACTAGTAATTATGATAATAATACTTTTTCTGCTAAATACTTACAAGAATTATCAGAACAAATTTCCAAAGTTTTGAAAGCAACTACATTTAAAACTTGCAAATTGACAACTACATTACAGTAGTACATATTTCTCCAAGTATTGCACCCATCCTTGGCAAACACCCCAGATTATATATGTATCAGCAGCATAGCCTAGAGGACAGCTGGAGTTGTTGAACATTAGCATGTGGTTGCCTACGACGTCTTTCTGTAGAAACCATGCTACCTAGGTAGTTGGCCTCCATCCATCTTTTGTTGCAAAGCACACCAGCAACATTTGCTTCTAATGTTGGTGTGCTATTGATGGCTATTCTCTGTGAATTTAAAACTTATTTAGGTACAGATTCCTACATTTTCATGCCATTTGGGTTATTTGTCTTCCGTCCGTGTTTTCATGACTGATCCTTGGTATGTGTGTGCACAACCAAACAATACACACAACCAAGTAATACACACGACGAAACAATACACACAACCAAGTAATACACACGACCAAACAATACACACAACCAAGTAATACACACGACCAAACAATACACACAACCAAGTAATACACACGACCAAACAATACACACAACCAAGTAATACACACGACCAAACAATACACACAACCAAGTAATACACACAACCAAACAATACACACAACCAAGTAATACACACGACCAAACAATACACACAACCAAGTAATACACACGACCAAACAATACACACAACCAAGTAATACACACGACCAAACAATACACACAACCAAGTAATACACACGACCAAACAATACACACAACCAAGCAATACACACAACCAAACAATACACACAACCAAGTAATACACACAACCAAACAATACACACAACCAAGTAATACACACGACCAAACAATACACACAACCAAGTAATACACACGACCAAACAATACACACAACCAAGCAATACACACAACCAAACAATACACACAACCAAGCAATACACACAACCAAACCATACACACAATCAAGTAATACACACAACCAAGTAATACACACAACCAAACAATACACATGACCAAACAATACACATGGCCAAGCAATACACACAACCAAGTAATACACATGACCAAACAATACACACAACCAAGCAATACACACAACCAAACAATACACACGGCCAAGTAATACACACAACCAAACAATACACACAACCAAACAATACACACAACCAAGCAATACACACAACCAAGTAATACACACAACCAAACAATACACACAACCAAGTAATACACACGACCAAACAATACACACAACCAAGCAATACACACAACCAAACAATACACACAATCAAGTAATACACACAACCAAGTAATACACACAACCAAACAATACACATGGCCAAGCAATACACACAACCAAGTAATACACATGACCAAACAATACACACAACCAAGCAATACACACAACCAAACAATACACACAATCAAGTAATACACACAACCAAGTAATACACACAACCAAACAATACACATGACCAAACAATACACATGGCCAAGCAATACACACAACCAAGCAATACACACGACCAAACAATACACACAACCAAGCAATACACACAACCAAACAATACACACAATCAAGTAATACACACAACCAAGTAATACACACAACCAAACAATACACATGACCAAACAATACACATGGCCAAGCAAAACACACGACCAAGCAAAACACACGACCAAGTAATACACACAACCAAACAATACACACAACCAAGTAATACACATGACCAAACAATACACACGACCAAGCAAAACACACGACCAAGTAATACACATGACCAAGTAATACACACGGCCAAGTAATACAGACAACCAAGTAATACACATGACCAAACAATACACACAACCAAGCAATACACACAACCAAGCAATACACACGACCAAGTAATACACACGACCAAACAATACACACGACCAAGTAATACACACGGCCAAGTAATACACACAACCAAACAATACACATAACCAAACAATACACACAACCAAACAATACACACAGCCAAGTAATACACACAACCAAGCAATACACACAACCAAGTAATACACACAACCAAGCAATACACACAACCAAGCAATACACACAACCAAACAATACACACGACCAAGTAATACACACGACCAAGTAATACACACGGCCAAACAATACACATGGTCAAGCAATACACATGGTCAAGCAATACACACAGTCAAATATTTGGTAGTTTTATGCAGCCAATGATCACTGCATCTGAGCTGGTGTCGATGTCTGTCACTGTAGGATTAGAAAGCAGTACATAGTAATGCCCAGTACAGCTGCGCCATGCTATGAGGTGACATTACCAAGCAGGGACCAAAGTCTCAACAGGAGACCAGCAGGGGTGGGTACATGAGACTATGCTTTGTTAACAAGCAGAGCATGTCGTCTCCACTGAATGACCAGAGAGATCAGGGTGCAGTTCAGCTTAACGGAGGGATTGGTATAACGCAGATGATGTGGACAGGCCACTTGACAAGAATGGATGTGGGCGGACTACTAAAACGAACAGAGACAGATAAACATAAGAGTCCCAAGAAGACTCAACTGAAATGCGAGTATGGCGTAAAAAGGGAATTTAGACAGATGGTGGAAAATGAAAGTTGGAGAGAGATGGACTGCTGATAGGAAGCTGTAGAACGCATGTGTGGGAAGAATTGTACAACAGTACAGGACCTGAACCTCACCCATGTACATTGTGGAGCAAGAGGAAGATAAAGCTCTCACGCCACATCCACAGTCACACATGCGGAGGTGCCAAGTAACACTGCACATAAGCTGTTAGATCTGTATACAACTGTACCTGCCAAACCTCCCAGATCTTCTGGGAGTCTCTCGGACGTCTTGTATCACTTCCGCCCTCCCAGAAAAGAAGAAAATCTCCCAGATTGTAAACTGTAAAAATGGGATCGTAGTTGGAGGTGTCAGGGGAGTGTGATTGGTGGTGTCAGGTGAGTGATTGGTAGTGTCAGGGGGGGGTGATTGGTGGTGTCAGGGGTGTGTGATTGGTGGTGTCAGGGGGGTGTGATTGGTGGTGTCAGAGGGGTGTGATTGGAGGTGTCGGGGGTGTGATTGGAGGTGTTAGAGGGGGTGTGATTGGAGGTGTCACAGGGGTGTATTTGGAGGTGTCAGTGGGTGTAGTTGGAGGTGACAGGGGTGTGTGATTAGAGGTCTTTGGTGAGCCTATATTAGGGGATCTGTTGATGTTTTTTGTTGAGACTTAAGACAAAGGAAGAGGTGTAATTATTAAATATGATGTTTCTGGCGAGCCTTATGAAGGATATATATACAATTCTCCTTTTATTTTAACATAGTTCCTAGTTGTTTTCAGTGCTCGGCAACGTTCTGTAACTGACTAGTTTGTATTATTGTGGTTACAATGTAATGGTCTTATGAGGTCTCATTCAACTAGTCAGAACATTATCGCCAAACTGACCTTTATATGCATATATTTTATTAACTGTGGTGCTTTTTGCAATTAAGTGTAATAAGGTGGTATATTTAGATTAAATAAGGGAAACTGTCGTGGTTAGGCAGTAGATATTCCAAGAATTAAAAACGCAAAGCACCATTTTTACCACTAAATCAGTACATGTGATACCTCTGGACATGTGTAACATAGACAGTGCAACTGAATATTTTATAAAATAACCACACAGAACTCTTTAAAAATACATGTTTAATGGTTAAAAGGTTGTTTCATAAAAAAATGGAGTTATCATAAAATCAGGCAGGTGTAACAAACATCGATATTTGTTACAACTATACACAACTGGTGTTCAACATCCAGATTTTATAAGACAAAAATCTAGGATAAAAACTCCAGTTCCATGATTCAGCGGGAATTCATGTGGAATCTGTCACACCATCTAAAAATAATATGACACAAAAAAATACAGTGCTCTATTAAAATGCTTAGCCCAATTTCTATCATACGTTATGACAATACATATCCAGTACCAGTGTATTTGCATAAACTCTACACCTTCTACCAATAGGTTTATAACACATTACAGTTCAGAAATGTATGCCATATATTATATATCATCATAATACCAGCTAATTAAAATATATACATCACATTTATTTTTACACCATGCACCAGGTGTTAACTCGATGAAAATAAATGTCGTCATACAGGTATAATCAAAAATATACGATCTGTCGATAACAATTATGCTGTTTAAAGCAGTGCTATTGAAATGTAACAGGGATGTCACGATATTCGTTTCTCGATCTCTTCGTCTACTGTGCGGAACCATAGTTCCTTCGAGTGTGGACTCTCGCCAAAGTCGTTCGCCCCTACAGCGTACATCCTGTACATGTTGCCAGGTCGAAGGTCACGAAGCACGCAGTGCCCTTTGCCATGACTCAACTCAACAACCTGGCGACAAAAATCAGATGTCAACATTACCTGCTTTTTAAATGAAATATCATGTGTTGTTATAATTTGTTTACATTTTCTTATACTTATTTTTTTATTTTAAAAATAAAATTATTATGTTAATTAATAATGCATTAGAGACATTTGAGATCAGTGCGCCTCATGAGAAACACAAGGTCGTAAGTGACAATTTCAAATGTCTGACATAATTCAATACAGAAACATTTAACAAAATTTAACAAGATTGCCACCCAGAAAATTAACTCTAGATGGCAGGTGGACAAGGAAGCCTTTTGGCTTATCGAGAGTCCAGTATTTTTTATCTACGTGTATCCCACCCTTTTAAGGTATGCATCGATTTTATTTTTAAACGTATTCACATTGCATGTAATAAAAAATGAAGTTTTATTTTAATTCTGGTATAATAAGGGCCTCATTATACTAGATTTTTTAAAAAACTAGATTTTTCAGTAGCAGGAAAAGTTTCTGTATTGAATACTTCAGACATTTGAAAATGTCACATACAAACTTGTGTTTCTCAAGGGATGAAATTTATGATAGATTTAAAAGCTAAAAACGATAGAATATAACAGTAACTAGAGCACTGTGAGCAGTATATGTTTCTAGACAGTTTGACAATAATGTGACAACACAGAATGAAACGCACTATGTCTCTATGATATGATATACACTAAGGATGACTATTGGAAACAGTTTGACTATTATGATACTATTGACACAGGTGTTTTACTATTGCAATATTACTGCAATAGTGTCATGACTATTGCCATAGCATCACGATAGTATCATGAAATGCTAAATACCCACAAAAAGTAGTACCAAAACAAAATGTGTGAGTGACGCCATTGGTTGGATTTGAAGGCTATCGTTACTCTAAGTGGTGTCATGATTGTTCACGTTATGTCGGTAAATAAGTAAATTGGCAAACTGTAGTTAAAAAAGCATGTTTACAAATACTGTTTTGGATAGTACAAATAGCCCTACTGATCTGTTTGCCAACTATCTTTACTGTTGTTAGTTCAGTATACTATCGTTACAGTGACTATCGCGATGCAACGATAGTTCAACACACTGTACTAATATGTACACACCTCAGCTTTTTGCCAGTCTTTCTCCGAGAGACCCTTGTAGATAGACTCCTGGTAGTGTAGTGTCATCTGTTTGGCTCTCACTGTCTCGTTGTAAGACAACTCAATGTACGCGCTGCTGTCTGAGATGATGCACTGATTCTCCGAGATCCTTGGCTCCCTCGGCGGCTCTACAACAGACACCATTTACTTCCTGTGTCATTGAAACATTTGGGGCGGATAACATCCATATATAGGATCATGAAGGGGCTAACCTCCCATCTCCCATTTGTTTTGGGGCTAACATCTCATCTCTCACCTGTTTTGGGGCTAACCTCCCATCTCCCACCTGTTTTGAGGCTAACCTCCCATCTGTTTTGGGGCTAACCTCCCATCTCTCACCTGTTTGGGGGCTAACCTCCCATCTCCTACCTGTTTTGGGGCTAACCTCCCATCTCCCACCTGTATTGAGGGCCAACCTTCTATCTCTCACCTGTTATGAGGGCTAACCTTCTATCTCTCATCTGTTTTGGGGCTAACCTCCCATATCCCACCTGTTTTGGGGCTAACCTCCCACCTGTTTTGGGGCTAACCTCCCATCTCCCACCTGTTTTGGGGCTAACCTCCCATCTCTCACCTGTTTTGGGGCTAACCTCCCATCTCCCACCTGTTTTGGGGCTAACCTCCCATCTCCCACCTGTTTTGGGGCTAACCTCCCATCTCCCACCTGTATTGAGGGCCAACCTTCCATCTCTCATCTGTTATGAGGGCCATCCTCCCAATTAAACAACTCAGAATTCCCCAGAAACGTGTCATTCAGAACAGTCACTTAGTGAGTATGGTAAAACCAAACTGAGCACTCACCTGTCTGGTAAGACAGTGCCTTCTGTTGGTCGCCCAGACACGACTGAAGGTCTGTGTCGAAGAAGGATACTTTCATGAACGAATCTTGATCTGGCCTTTCTGAGTCTCCATACTGGTTCAGACTGCCCAGCTTCCTAGGGTAACGAAAGCCAGTTTAGTTTGCACATTCCAGAAGGTTAAGAGGAGAACAAAGACAAGCACCGGTACTTCAGATAATGAATCGTTATGAAAATATTGATACAAGCATGTTTTTTTCTAATTTAGACATGAAGTAACATTATAGTGAAAGAACAATGTAAATTAGATGTAAGAAGGTATATTTGTTCTGATTGTGTGTGAATGCTGACAGAATGAATATGTTAGAGTCAAAATTCACTCATATCTCAGAAGGGCGTGTTATACTTAGGGGTCATTCACAACTGTCAGCTAATTCTCAGAACCCCCTCCATCCCCCATTAATTAGAATTTTGAAATGTTGATAACACGCTGAAAGTTATATGTTATGCATACATGGTGATGATACAAGCAAAGGACATATCGGGGATTGAATTTGCTGATGACAATGCCTGACTTTCACTTCTTTTTGGTTCCCCAAAATATTTTGTTGAGTTGTGTGATGACTCCTATTTAAAGTTTAATGTATGTAAGACCAAGGAGTTGGTAATAGATTTAAGAAAACATAGTCAAAGTCCTGAAAAAACACCTTTCATGATCAAGAGGTTGAAATTGTTACCAAGTACAAATACTTAGGTACAGTGTTTAATAACAAACTTAGATGGGATGACAACACTGAAGTAATCGTCAAGAAATGTCAGCAGCACTTGTACTTTCTTTGAAAATTAAACTCATTTTATGGTTAATAAAACAATTTTAAACCTATTTTACAAGTCTTATTGAGAGTGTTCTTTCTTGTCCGTTTATCTGCTGTTATTTCAACCTGAGTGTTAAAAACAAGAACAGTTTACAAAAGATTGTACAAGTCAGCTCCAAAACAATTGGAGAGACTCAGAAAGACATCACTCAGTTTTTTTAACAACAGGTACTTAGGAAGGCACGTTCTATTTTAGCCAATGATAGTCATGCTCTATATACCATGTTTGAGACTCTGCCGTCGGGCCGCCGTTTTAGGCGTCCCTCGTGCAAAACAAACCGTAAGAAGTTATCTTTTATTCCTGCTGCCACCAGTCTTTTTAACAATGTGAAATGAATGTAGTGTGTGTGGTGTGTGTGGTGTGTGTGTGGTGTGTGTGGTGTGAGTGGTGTGTGTGGCGTCTGTGGTGTCTGTGGTGTGTGTGGTGTCTGTGGTGTGTGTGGTGTCTGTGGTGTCTGTGGTGTGTGTGGTGTCTGTGGTGTGTGTGTGGTGTCTGTGGTGTCTGTGGTGTGTGTGTGGTGTGTGTGGTGTCTGTGGTGTGTGTGGTGTCTGTGGTGTGTGTGGTGTGTGTGTGGTGTGTGTGGTGTGTGTGGTGTCTGTGGTGTCTGTGGTGTCTGTGGTGTGTGTGCAGACATGGGGGCAAATGCAAATGCATTTGCATTTAAATGCATTTAAATGCGACTGATCCAGTATTTCCATTTGCATTTGAAAATTTGGAGCCAAAACTATTTGCATTTGCATTTAAATACATTTTAAAAGTATTTGAAAAATCAAATACTTTTCAAATACTTAGAGCATTTAATTCTGTCAATGAAAACTTTTATCACAGCTGTGCTTAATTAAATTGTTGCTTGGTATAGGCAGTTGTTACAGGTCACTCATATTACTTATGTGATCACCCAGGCATGATATTCACTGAGAGAAAACTGGCCATCCTATAGCTCTTTTATTAGCTGACCAACTGCAGCCAGTTGCATGCTTTGATCATTAACTCAACTTTAACTTGGGCCATTATCAGATGGATGATCAGTGTATCAGCTGGCCTGCCACAGGGTCAGATAAGCAAGCATTTAATTAACAGTGGGTGGCTTAATCTAATTTTATTGGAAGACAGTGCATCAGTGGGCACAGGAAATGGAAAACAGGATTAACCTGTCACAGAGGAAAACATTAACAATATGTGACCAATTATAGCATGGTACTATTGACTCAATGAACTCCCTTAATTCTGGATAAACAATGGTCAAGTATAGCTCTTTTTTGTCATTATTTATTGTGCATGAGGACGTCAAGAGAATTATAAAAGTATTTGAAACGTATTTGAAATACTTTGTATTTGCATTTGAATTTGCATTTGAAATGTCAAAAGTATTTGCATTTAAATACTTTTCAGTGTATTTGACACCATGTCTGTGTGCGTGGTGTGCGTGGTGTGTGTGGTGTGTGTGGTTTGTGTGGTGTGTGGTGTGTGGTGTGTGTGGTGTGTGTGGTGTGTGTGGTGTGTGTGGTATGTCTGGTGTATGTGTGGTGTGTGTGGTGTGTGTGGTGTGTGTGGTGTGTGTGGTATGTCTGGTGTATGTGTGGTGTGTGTGG